>JAUCBJ010004633.1:0-47259 GCA_032718475.1 Nemertoderma westbladi
ATTGATTTTGGAACAGTTCCATTGATTTAGGAACTGTTCCATTGATTTAGGAACTGTCCCGTTGATTTAGGAACTGTTCCATTGATTTAGGAACTGTTCCATTGATTTAGGAACTGTTCCATTGATTTAGGAACTGTTCCGTTGATTTAGGAACTGTCCCGTTGATTTAGGAACTGTCCCGTCGATTTAGGAACTGTTCCATTGATTTAGGAACTGTCCCGTTGATTTAGGAACTGTCCCGTTGATTTAGGAACTGTCCCGTTGATTTAGGAACTGTCCCGTTGATTTAGGAACTGTCCCGTTGATTTAGGAGCAGTTCCATTGATTTAGGAGCAGTTCCATTGATTTAGGAACTGTTCCATTGATTTTGGAACAGTTCCATTGATTTAGGAACTGTTCCATTGATTTAGGAACTGTCCCGTTGATTTAGGAGCAGTTCCATTGATTTAGGAACTGTCCCGTTGATTTAGGAACTGTCCCGTTGATTTAGGAACTGTCCCGTTGATTTAGGAGCAGTTCCATTGATTTAGGAGCAGTTCCATTGATTTAGGAACTGTTCCATTGATTTTGGAACAGTTCCATTGATTTAGGAACTGTTCCATTGATTTAGGAACTGTTCCATTGATTTAGGAACTGTGCCGTTGATTTAGGAGCAGTTCCATTGATTTAGGAACTGTCCCGTTGATTTAGGAACTGTCCCGTTGATTTATGAACTGTCCCGTTGATTTAGGAACTGTCCCGTTGATTTAGGAACTGTCCCGTTGATTTAGGAACTGTCCCGTTGATTTAGGAACTGTCCCGTTGATTTAGGAGCAGTTCCATTGATTTAGGAGCAGTTCCATTGATTTAGGAACTGTTCCATTGATTTTGGAACAGTTCCATTGATTTAGGAACTGTTCCATTGATTTAGGAACTGTCCCGTTGATTTAGGAGCAGTTCCATTGATTTAGGAACTGTTCCATTGATTTAGGAACTGTCCCGTTGATTTAGGAACTGTCCCGTTGATTTAGGAACTGTCCCGTTGATTTTGGAACAGTTCCATTGATTTAGGAACTGTTCCATTGATTTAGGAACTGTCCCGTTGATTTAGGAACTGTCCCGTTGATTTAGGAACTGTCCCGTTGATTTAGGAGCAGTTCCATTGATTTAGGAGCAGTTCCATTGATTTAGGAACTGTTCCATTGATTTAGGAACTGTCCCGTTGATTTAGGAACTGTCCCGTTGATTTAGGAACTGTCCCGTTGATTTAGGAACTGTTCCATTGATTTAGGAACTGTCCCGTTGATTTAGGAACTGTTCCATTGATTTAGGAACTGTCCCGTTGATTTAGGAACTGTCCCGTTGATTTAGGAACTGTCCCGTTGATTTAGGAACTGTCCCATTGATTTAGGAACTGTTCCATTGATTTAGGAACAGTTCCATTGATTTAGGAACTGTTCCATTGATTTAGGAACTGTCCCGTTGATTTAGGAACTGTTCCATTGATTTAGGAACTGTCCCGTTGATTTAGGAACAGTTCCATTGATTTTGGAACAGTTCCATTGATTTAGGAACTGTTCCATTGATTTTGGAACAGTTCCATTGATTTAGGAACTGTTCCATTGATTTAGGAACTGTCCCGTTGATTTAGGAGCAGTTCCATTGATTTAGGAACTGTTCCATTGATTTAGGAACTGTCCCGTTGATTTAGGAACTGTCCCGTTGATTTAGGAACTGTCCCGTTGATTTAGGAACTGTTCCATTGATCTAGGAACTGTCCCGTTGATTTAGGAACTGTTCCATTGATTTAGGAACTGTCCCGTTGATTTAGGAACTGTCCCGTTGATTTAGGAACTGTCCCGTTGATTTAGGAACTGTTCCATTGATTTAGGAACTGTCCCGTTGATTTAGGAACAGTTCCATTGATTTTGGAACAGTTCCATTGATTTAGGAACTGTTCCATTGATTTAGGAACTGTCCCGTTGATTTAGGAACAGTTCCATTGATTTTGGAACAGTTCCATTGATTTAGGAACTGTTCCATTGATTTAGGAACTGTCCCGTTGATTTAGGAACTGTTCCATTGATTTAGGAACAGTTCCATTGATTTTGGAACAGTTCCATTGATTTAGGAACTGTTCCATTGATTTAGGAACAGTTCCATTGATTTTGGAACTGTTCCATTGATTTAGGAACTGTCCCGTTGATTTAGGAACTGTCCCGTTGATTTAGGAACTGTTCCATTGATTTAGGAACTGTCCCGTTGATTTAGGAACTGTTCCATTGATTTAGGAACAGTTCCATTGATTTTGGAACAGTTCCATTGATTTAGGAACTGTTCCATTGATTTAGGAACTGTCCCGTTGATTTAGGAACAGTTCCATTGATTTTGGAACAGTTCCATTGATTTAGGAACTGTTCCATTGATTTAGGAACTGTCCCGTTGATTTAGGAACTGTTCCATTGATTTAGGAACAGTTCCATTGATTTTGGAACAGTTCCATTGATTTAGGAACTGTTCCATTGATTTAGGAACTGTCCCGTTGATTTAGGAACTGTTCCATTGATTTTGGAACAGTTCCATTGATTTAGGAACAGTTCCATTGATTTAGGAACTGTTCCATTGATTTAGGAACTGTTCCACTGATTTAGGAACTGTTCCATTGATTTAGGAACTGTTCCACTGATTTAGGAACTGTTCCATTGATTTAGGAACTGTTCCACTGATTTAGGAACTGTTCCATTGATTTAGGAACTGTTCCACTGATTTAGGAACTGTTCCATTGATTTAGGAACAGTTCCATTGATTTAGGAACTGTCCCGTTGATTTAGGAACTGTTCCATTGATTTAGGAACTGTTCCATTGATTTAGGAACTGTTCCATTGATTTAGGAACTGTCCCGTTGATTTAGGAACAGTTCCATTGATTTTGGAACAGTTCCATTGATTTAGGAACTGTTCCATTGATTTAGGAACTGTCCCGTTGATTTAGGAACTGTTCCATTGATTTAGGAACAGTTCCATTGATTTTGGAACAGTTCCATTGATTTAGGAACTGTTCCATTGATTTAGGAACTGTCCCGTTGATTTAGGAACTGTTCCATTGATTTTGGAACAGTTCCATTGATTTAGGAACAGTTCCATTGATTTAGGAACTGTTCCATTGATTTAGGAACTGTTCCACTGATTTAGGAACTGTTCCATTGATTTAGGAACTGTTCCATTGATTTAGGAACTGTCCCGTTGATTTAGGAACTGTTCCATTGATTTAGGAACAGTTCCATTGATTTTGGAACAGTTCCATTGATTTAGGAACAGTTCCATTGATTTTGGAACAGTTCCATTGATTTAGGAACTGTTCCATTGATTTAGGAACTGTTCCACTGATTTAGGAACTGTTCCATTGATTTAGGAACTGTTCCATTGATTTAGGAACTGTCCCGTTGATTTAGGAACTGTTCCATTGATTTAGGAACAGTTCCATTGATTTTGGAACAGTTCCATTGATTTAGGAACTGTTCCATTGATTTAGGAACTGTCCCGTTGATTTAGGAACTGTTCCATTGATTTAGGAACAGTTCCATTGATTTTGGAACAGTTCCATTGATTTAGGAACTGTTCCATTGATTTAGGAACTGTCCCGTTGATTTAGGAACTGTTCCATTGATTTTGGAACAGTTCCATTGATTTAGGAACAGTTCCATTGATTTAGGAACTGTTCCATTGATTTAGGAACTGTCCCGTTGATTTAGGAACTGTTCCATTGATTTTGGAACAGTTCCATTGATTTAGGAACAGTTCCATTGATTTAGGAACTGTTCCATTGATTTAGGAACTGTTCCACTGATTTAGGAGCAGTTCCATTGATTTACGAACTGTTCCATTGACTTAAGATCTGTTCCATTGCTTTAGGATATGTTCCATTTATTTAGGAAATGTTCCATTAACTTAAAGAACTGTTCCATTGCTTTAGGATATGTTCCATTTATTTAGGAAATGTTCCATTAACTTAAGAACTGGTCCATTGATTTAGGTACTGTTCCATTGATTTTGGAAGTAATTGCATTCCAGATCTCATCAGCAAAGAACGCAGAAGCAGCTCAGATGTCAACTGTATGGGAAGGTTGACGACTTCCAGTACATTTGATCATGGATAGAGTGCCACAGTGGAAAGTGTACTTTTATACGGGGATGAGACCTGGACACTGACGAAATCATTTGTACCACGAATATATGGTTGCTTTGCTACATAAGACTACTAAGGGTAGCCCTAAACTCCAGCTGGAGACAACACATGACAAATGCCGAGCTTTATTGTACTATACCACTTGTATTGTGACGAACTGGGCGTTGAGAGATGCAGAGAGTCCTTCGATTTTAGAATCCCAGTTGCCGAAAATTGGTTTGTACAAGGAAAGGGTTGTCGACTTGGAAGTGAGGAAAAAGTGGCGAGCAGCTCCTTAAACACCTTCACAGGAAGAGTCCTGATTGAGTACCCAAGGAGACTGTTGAGTGGCCAGTTAGTTACGTTTCGATCCTAAGAGGGCCTACCAACCTTCCCGCTAGAGGGAGGTTGGACAGAGTGCTGTAAAGACAGGAGATTACGTTTCGATCCCAAAAATGGGTACAGATAAATTAGAAAGTTCGGTCGACAACCTGGCGATTATTTACATGTATCAACCACCCTCCGTGAACGCAGATTAAGGTTCAGCTGGCACTTCTGCAGAAGTAAACATGAGGTCATACCAGATGTACTTTTCTGGAAACCAACACAAGGAAAGCGTTGCCGTGGATGACATGCTGTGACATATCGGAAAGCGTGGAAGGATACTACAGCATAAGGCGGTTTAAGGAACGCCTTGGTAGAAGGCCTACCTATTTGAGATCCCAATAATAACGATGACATTCACATTGACGTTGTACAATCCAAATCTAGTTTTACAAAGGATAATGTGATTGAAAAACTGTCTGAAATGAATTATAATAAGTACAATTAATATGTCTGTCAAACAAAACCAAACCTTTAGAGTTGCGCTGGTATTTAAACCAGAAATTGGACGAATGGAAATCAGCGTGATTTAAAGTAACCAATGGGTCATTGATATTAGGTGGTGGATCCTTGAGATATTTTTTAAAAGTTCTCCCGGAAGTGCGAATCCTCCAGTCGTTGAATTCTTTATAATCGGTTAATCCCTCGGGTTTAAGCTGCTCCAGCGCTTCTCTAAATATAAGAATGTGATATCTAAGTTAATTTATCTCATATACATCAACAAAAACGTATCAAATTAATCGAGACAATAAATAAATAATTATATTTCCAAGTAGAAAAATTGAAATAAAAATATACGAATGGCACATAAGTTTAACTAATATTAATGAATTTTATTAAATTTTTAAGGTCGGAGTAGCACCCCTCCCCCATGTCAAAATTTAAAATATCTGTTTTTTATTTAATCTAAAGCAGAATTTAATGAGGATTTCACATCTGAAATCCGCTTAGCTATACCTCATTTAGTTCTTGAGTTATCGCTGTTTTTTTCCGTATGATGGTCTGTCAGTGAAATTGTAAGACAGACAGACTGACAGACAGACTAGATTCAACCAAACATTATAACTGTCATCGGAAATGAAATCAGCGACCCCGAAAACCCCCACAATGAAAGTTTTAGCCCGGTGGTGTGCTTCTATCATGGCAGAAATAATTAACCAACCAGACCACAGACAGCCAGTTTTGGCGGGAATGTTTAAACTTTGAAGGCTATTATCTTGGAATGACATTTTTCATTTTTCAAATTACTACTCCTCCGCCATTTTCTAACCAATTTTCTTTATTTTTGGCACATTCGAAAGGGTTTCGACAGTTCTTTAAAAGTCATCAGTTAGAATTTTTATATTTCTGTTTTTACAGCCAATTTTTCAGATTAAAGCCAAAAATGTATTAAATTTAGCCAAATATTAATTAATTTTTATTAAAACGCTAAACTAAAAATTGTAACCGATAATTGTTTCAGCCAATTTCACCTCAAATTGAATGACGAGTAGCATTTTAACCGCTAATCATTCACGTGTTTCATTCAATGGCCGCTAGAAAATTTGAAAATTTTGAAAAAATTTCGAACAAAAATTTCATACAGTATACTATATAAAACAAATATTTTAATTTCATTAGAAATTGTAGAATTCAACTTACAGCCATTCACTGGAAGCGAATTCTGACGATATTAGTGGCATAGAAGCCATTGCCTCAACAAACTTCGGTCTCACTTTATCATACCACAGGTCCATATCACATCCTTTATTAGGTAGGAATTCTTTGATAGCATACCCTATTGCTTGGATCTTTGCTAATTCATCCACAGCTGCAAGTAAAGATTATTGTAACGAAATTATCAGACGCATCAGAGTTTACATGGTCTGAATCTGTTATACCAGACTTGGGTCTGGTATCAGATCGATTATAAACCCGACTTAGTTATTCCACTGTCGTGGCCACATCCTCAGATGCTTCTCATATGCTTCTCCTACCTCCATAATACAGTATATGAAGTCTATCCGTTAGTTATCCTAATATTAATTGTTTATATAGCGCCTTTCTACGCTGTGCTCAACTCAAAGCGTTTTTTTATTATTACCTCAGCAAAGCCAGGTTCCCATTATACCGCTGGGTTAGTGTAGCCAATAATGTTTAAAGCGTCTTGCCTAGGGACACGTCATTGCGAAATTTCTTCAGCCATTTTTCGGATTCGAACCTGCGCCACCATCACTATTGTGTAAGCAGTTAGTTCAACGTGATTAATTTGTATGTGAATGAAATAGCAATGTAAAAATGAAACGAATTTATTCCGTTTTATAATTTTTTTAAAAGTTGTCTTCAAGAATATTTTATATTCGAATATTATAAATGTACTTTCTAGGGTTACTATACGTACTCCATACATGTATTAGAATCAATCCTAATTTAACAAACGGTGTAAAATTCTACAATTTCAGTAAAACCGTGTTACCAAACCACAGCGTTACCCTGCAGGCACAAACAAGTAGTCTTGCTTACTTGCAAACATATAATCCACATATTTTGTATATGCAGTTATGTGTATCAGCGTGTATCAGCGTATGCAGCGTGTATCTTTAGTAGAAATAAGCGGGTGTAACGAAATAACTATTCACAGTATGTTTTGAATATAATATGACTGTATATAAGATTATTAATTCAGTTTGTAACCACCCAGCCTTATAGGTAACAGCCAAGAGAGAGACCAGGCTTCGGTACGCCTCCTATGTAGTTTCGTGTTTCACACGTTCAATGATTATTTTTAAGTTTATTTAGGCCTAAAGTTATATAATCTCATTTTAAGTAATTTTAACTTGGTAATCAGCTACTAACTACGAACCTAGAGTGAATTCTTCTATGGTCATTCCAGTACCAAAAATATATGAATGTTCTTCGAACCCAAGTGGTTTTATATTTTCCATTAGCACTACTGAGGCCCCATTTGAATCATCGCGCCCCGCATACAAACACAATGGTACGTTTAAACGCAGCTCCAATACACTATCCTGAAACGTAAACATTAAATAGTACTTAATAATAAATTAAAGAAATGAGGTACAGTATTAATAATAAATTATTATAGGATGATCAAATGGAACGAAAAAATGAATTCGCCAACATTAGGGATCGAACACGCGTCTACCAATAAACGTTCAGGTATGCTGACATCTACACTATGGATGAATGCAAAAAATTTGGAGCCAATTAATTTTTTTCTCTATTTTTTGCTATTTAGTTTGAACATCCTAAGAACTGCATAAATTATTAAAAAAATTTAACATTCTATGAATTTTCATTTTAGACACATAGCTATAGTCATGCCTATATAGGACTAAAAACATGATTAATTATAATATAAAAGAAAGAAAACTGTGATAATTAATAAACTTATAATAATTTTATCCCAATTTAGGTTTTCATATCAAACGACACTTCAAAAATGGGTTGGAGGAGCAAGAACTTACCGGATCTACTTTTTCTTCGATCAACATATTTATTTGAGGTAATACTACATTGTAAAAGTTGATTTCAACAATATTTGAAGGAACGTCTTTAGCAGAAGGCATAGCTGCATTATCAGGTGGTTGAATCTTAGCTATAGCATTAAGTTGCCGAGATTCACCTTCTCTACTTTCGGTATGATCTTCCATTCCTTCACTATATTTCAGCTCAATCTCTAAAATTGAACTCATTAAACCAAAAGTTACTTCAATTTCTTTCAAAGAAAACGATTCCACAGAGATGGTCCTTTTTCGAGAATATGATAAAACATCTCTCATCCAATCACTTGTAACATCTTCTTTACTTACTGGTATGCTGGGTCGATTAGCCATGATTTATAATAGTACAGTAGTGAAATGATTTAGGAATATTACTGTATTACGGGTATATACTGTATAAATAGTTGAATAATAGTAATGTTAGTGTAATAGTAAAGAAAAGTATGCCTAATATTAGTCAAATAATGTAAGAATGGAGTAGAGTAAATATAACTTGAATACAATATTTTATAGAGAGATTATTATTGGATAAACGGATTTATTCAAATGCAATAATGAAAAAGATGGAATAAAGTCCAGATCGTTCAGAAGTATCAATCTACCAATGGCCAGTCTCATAACAATAATGTCATATAACCAAACTAGGCCTACAGTAAGAGTAAGGGATAGTAAGTGCATAGTACCGTATGGTATCTTCCGCTTTCTGCCAAAAACATATATTGTGTTGTCACAAGACACCGCAACGCTAATGCCATACTCTCAATCATAATATGTCGTTGCCGTAAGTTCCATGTGGATTTGCAACTTGTTGCAACCAGTTGTTCAGCAAGCTGCGGAATATAGCGAAGTGAATGCGTCACTGTCCGGTATCTATTGCAATTTAGTATTAATATAATGTAATTTAATATTATAGTATTTTGATATTTAGGGTTAATTAAATCGTTAAACACCCTATCCAAGAGAATCCAGGCCACAAGAAAAGAAAATGCCGCAATTTTTTCATTGTTTTGCTTTCGGTACTTTTGCTGCATGTAAGAATATCAGATAAAGAAATTCACACAGGCGTGGAAAACGGTTTACCCAGTAAGCGCCCCAGAGCTCACGGTCAAATCCAGTGTCCATGAGCAGAGGAGCAGAGGAGAGTCAATGGCTGTGCACCACATCTATTCACACCAGCAGACTGCCACAGCACAAGTTTGTGCAGGATAATTAAGTTTGAGTGTGAAATCCGTCTCAGTCTCTAAAAACCCAGGTGGGTGGTTTATAGGGAGGTAGCTGTAATAACACTAGGTATGGACTTACTGTACACTAGTTTTCACAAACTTGTGAGATACTGCGTACAGTACTTGTACAGCACATGCTTTAGGCTAACGATCTACCTTATCCTAAACTGTCATACACTCGGGAAAAATGTGCCAATGCCAAGCAACTGTAAAAGGAATAATCTTGCCAGATACCGTATGGCGTAGTACAGTATAGCCTAAGCGGTTACAGAAAATGTTGGTTAGGCCTACATGGTTTCGACTGAACTGATCGAACGACTGGAGATTGAACTACAGTACAGTATATTACAGAATACTGTAATATTAATATTATATAACAAATTTGTCATCTCCTCGGTCATGTCATAACAGTCCTTCCGTCAGTATAATATACTGATGGAACTGATCCTTGAGTAACTAATCCAAATACAGAAACACAACATCCACAATAGACAGATAGGATAATTTCAAACCAGTAAGACAACGGTAACAGGGTGTAATACAGTAATAACACGGCAATGCTTCCTGCATTGCCGTCACATCGGTCATAGGCGTACGAGGGGTCGGGGGGAAGGGAGGCTGCAGCCCCCCCCCCCCCCCCCCCCCTACCCCAGTGAACCAAAAGGGGTGGGGGGGGGGAGGGCTCAGAGAGAGTGGCGAAAAATAAGAGATTGGGGGTGAAAATTGGAGAGGAGAGAGAATGTGGCGAAAAACATAATCAATGGGAAAGAAGGGGAGTGAGAGAGTGAAGAAGAAAAATCGAAATCCAAGTAAAAATAAAAATTCAACACATTTACATGAGAAACTACAAAACAGATAATGTACAAGTAACCTGGCCACGTCGTTAGTCAGTAATACAGTCTGGCTTTCAATTGTGATTCTACGAAGTACCGGTATTAGATTCGCCAATTCTTGTTTGACGAACAGTAGGCCTACATTTTGTGGGATGGAAGTTATGAATATTGTTTTGTTGGGGGGGGAATTTTGTTGTATGTGGGTTTTTGGGGTGTGGAAATGGGTGGGGGGGGGGGGGGGGGGGGCGAAAATTTGAGATACTTACTTCACCATGCATGATACTTCACCTTCTTAGCAGGTTGTGTGCCGTGTATAAAGACATGGTCCAAAATATTAGATTCGTGCTGAACTGATCGCCAAGATGCACTGTAAATTAATGAATGTTATTAACAAACGAGCATATCTGGCAGTTACTGTCGTGGCAGCATAGTTGGAGATTCAATGTAAGAAAATCACTAGAAACCAACGGATCAAAACACGGAAATTCGTGCAGAAGCAGAAAACTGATCCTTACCCTACTTGTTATAAGCGTATTGTAAGTGAAGTGACAACTTTATCAAACTACTGTATGACAAATGCCAGCATGTCAAAATATCATGATTTTGGTAGTAAGGATGCTCACTTATATTCCCAAGATACGCACATATACAGTACTGTACATGAGTGTAATAGCGCTCACATTTAATGAGTTTAATCAAGGACAACTTCAAAAAGTTTACTTCCGAGAGTTCCGACTGATGGATAGATAAATATTTCCGGATTCGTTAAATCTAAACCAATGTTAAAATGAATTGAAATGAACGGAAAGGAATGCAGTCTAAATCATCTGCAAATCAATTATACACTATAATTTCAAGGTCATGATATCTCCAAGGAAAAGGGCTCCTTGACCCGTGTAATGCTTGCGTTGCGTATCTAAAGTTAGTTAAAGTTTCAAGTTAAGCGGTTTTACAGCCTCATACAGTACATATTAGATTATATTATTTGCCACCACTGTCACATAAACATACATATACTGTATATACTGTAAATCCAACAAATTTTTAAAACATAGAAAAATAAGATTAAAACGAAATTAAAATACGCTAAAATATTATTACATGTTAAAACAAAACAGTAGTTTGCAAAAATAAGAATTCAGTTACATAGTAGGCCCCATATTACATATTAAAACAAATAGTTAGGCCGCTAAAAAAGGAAATGTTAAGGTTGTAGGGTACCCGAAGGTTTTCTTAATATTTTACTATTAAACAAAATGTACCTTTCTGAGAGAACTCGTAATTAAAATTTCCCGAAATTTTGCAGGCTGTATCAACCATTCGGACAAGCACAAGACTAAAAAAAATTAAAAATTAAAAAAAAATTTTGTTTACGGCAATTTTTGTAAACAATGCCCGGTTTTTGACCAAAATCGAAATTTCAACAATTGTTTTCTTAATAAGAGCTTAATAGAGCACCCAACCAACAAAATTCTAGTCATGCATAGGTCAATCGTTGTTGTGAACATTTCCTGAAAATTTCATGAGATTTCATCCAGTAGTTCCTCAGAAAAGAGTACCTTTGTGTCTAAAAAAACATAAAAAATTAATTACTTTTCGAGAAAAAGACATTCAAATATTTCAAAGCTTCCCGCCATTTTTTCTAATAATCGAGGGATTATTCAAACTGGTTATAAAAAATAAATAAGTACATCACCTGCCTAAAAATTCCGACATAGGGGTTTTCCTGGTCGGTGATTTAATTTCTGATGTCAGTTTTTGAGTTTGACCCAATCTAGACTGCCTGTCTGTCAGTTTTGACAGACTTTTCAGACAGACCGACCGACAGACATTTGGGCACCTTAGGCTTTTCCTATGCCTACTGTATAAAAAATTTCAAAAAAATTTTTAATTGTCAAATATTGTTAGGGTCCCAACTACAAATTGCGGTCAAATTTAAGCCAATTATTAAATTCACACAAGTATATGTACAGTAGGTGACGCTTAAACCTCACCGTTTTGGTCCAAAATATGTCGAAATTATTTTTATGATTTATTATAATACACGATTAAATGGTCTTTCCAAATCTGAAAATCGCTAAAAATATAAGATAAATATAAGAGCTATAAAATAGCTCTTTTAGTTTTCAAGTTACACTTACAGTATAATAATTTCCATTTAGTGAGACCTATTGAAAATACTATTACTATGTACAATGAAAGGTCGATTATCTCCAAATATTTTTTTTATGAAATTGCCAACTTCAAAACCCTACTATTTCTACAATTTTTGAGCAATTAGTAGTCTGAAACCTTCTGTGGGTGTCTACAAAGCCATCCTGCATAAAAGTATCAGACAACTTTTTGAAATTTTTTGTTAATAAAAATTAATACTATTTATAACAAACCTAAAAAATTAGCAAAAAAATACAGCGCCACCGCGGTGCAGAATTATTTTCACAAAATTTCGCCTGATAGTTATGTTGCCCCATCTTTGATCTATCATATAAAAAAACTTACATTAGATTAGATTAAAAACTGCAAAAGCCTTAGGGTTTTAAGCGCAACCAAGTTTTTTTTATTCTTAACTAGTATTAACTAAATATTATAAATAGCGAAAAATATAATTTTCCTCACCTGTCATGTAGAATAGCATAGGCCTATTAAGGCTCATGATTATCAAAAAATAATTTACTGTAAACTTCTACCCCTAAATCGCGGAAAGATGACACATTTTCGAACACATAGATATCAATTGCGTAAGCAGCTCTTCAGGCCCTGCACTTACTAGTAGTTGAATTTTCTTAGCTTCGTGGAATCTATAGGCTAAGAGTGTTGCATTTTATTCTTTCTTCATCATACGTACATTATTAGTCATCAATTTTTACTGCTTTGTACAGGATGAAGCAGATACCAGGATACAGAGATAAGTGCTGAATTTAGAAATTGGTTACACTTTACGTACAGCGGTACTGCTGTACTGCCGTCTGGAAGTTGCAGTACCGTACTGCAGTTGCAGTACTGCAGTACTGCCGTATGGCTGTCAGTCTGTATGTACTGGAAACTGGTCTGGTATCACCTGATCACAGTATTCACAGGCAACAGGCTGACAGGTCACATTCCAGCTGGCAGTATCACACTCACACAGTACAGTACAGTACAGCTGTAGTAGAGTAGTAGGCCTACGCCTACCGCTACCACCTAACAGCCTAACGTACAGCCGTATCACTGTCTGACTGTTGGCCTATCATATCACTATCTGCTATCAATCAGTCAATGAACTAATCCAGTAGGCTAATCAACACTGCCTCACCGTCCCGTCGCCGTCACCATCTCACTGCAGCACTGCACAGCTGCACCAGCAGCCTAACACAGTAACAGCCTTACTACTGTCAGGCCAGTCCTGCAGTCAGGCTGTACTGCCTTAAATCCTGTCAGCCTGCAGTCGGGGAGAAGTTCAAATTTCAACTGACAGACTGAGTTCAAATTTAAAACTTTTTTTTTTTAATTCAAGTTTTAGTCCTAAGTTGTAAATTCAACTCTAAAATGGCAGGAGGCGCAGAACAGCAGAAGGCCCCCAAGACGTCACAGCTGCACAGAACGGTTGTTTTCATTGTTTTTATGGATGTAACAGTGTAACTCGAAAATCTAACCCTCATTGCTCATTACCGATCTGCCGATGGAATAAAGACTGGCAGTCGGGAATACCGGTAGGCCCTTTTTTAAAACATTTTGTGTTTTTAAGTGATTAGCAGATTAGATTTGCAAATTGAAATTAGCTGAAATATTACGGGAATTTATTAGATATATTAAATTACCGCTGAATGTCATAATTATTATACAATGGAATACAGGAATACCAGTCAGCCAGTATGCCTAACAGCCTAATGACTGAATGAATTCCAATTCAATTTAATTTTTAAAAAAGTTCAATTTTAAACTCTACTCCAAAAGTTGAATTTTAAAAAATAAAGTTCAAATTTGAACTCAGTTGAAAATAGAATTACTCCCCGACAGCCCGACTGGCCTGTGGCTTTAATCCCTGAATGTGTGGTGACAATGCAGCAGTAGGCTGGTAGGCATATCATCCTGTCATCTATCTGCCTATCAGCCTATAGCCTAACAGTATAACTCTGTAAATGTAACTGTCTGACTGTATTGCTGTACCGTACAGCCGTATTCATCACCGTTGACTACCGTATTCATCATTCATTACCGGTCTGCAGGTGTAGCGACGTAGCGTCAGCGTGTAGGTAGGTACCGGTTGCGGTTGTAGGCCTAGGCCTATTCTGTTAATATAGAACTTGTCTGCTTGTTTATGGTTATAGCCTATACGGTATCGGTATTTATAGTCTAGCCTAGGCCTAATATTGTGATATAAGACCGACATATGCAGATGCACATGAATAAATATATAGATGATTTAGTTTAGACATATGGTATGGCTACACCATTTCCTACGAGTTCTGGAGGGAAGGCTGATTTTATTGTTGGAGGAAAATACCGATTAGCCCGTAAAATCGGCGCTGGGTCGTTTGGAGACATATTTCTTGCTGTTAATATTACCAATGGAGAGGTTCGTATCGTACTAACTCATAAATCATTCAATATGCTGAGCTGATCTGTTAATGGGATACTGATACTGGGATGTGCCTATTTAATATCAAAAACGGTGCACCTTACCTTACACTTACAACGTTCGTGGGGCCTTCGCGCAGCAAGAGCAAGAGGCTCAGTTATGAGATACAAATTATATATTTCAGGCGCTGGCAGCTGGAGCCACCCAATTTTTTAAGAAGTATTAAAACTTACCTTACCAGTATTGATATTATACCGAAATATTAATTTACAAGAACGTCAACACCCCAACGAAATTATTGGGCTAATTATATGTTCTACCGTACGAATCTATGAATTATATATAAATAATCAGGATTAAATAGTCAGCTAATCATTTTTCGTGATAAATATTAAGCAAGCTGTCTTATTAGTCTGGCTCATATAGATGTATAATTAGAATTACCCTTTCCCCGCAGGCTCGAGTAATGGTGAAGTGGGTTTGACTGGTTCCTCTTCCTATCTAGGCAATAGCCAATGGGGGGAGCTGGAAGTATAGGGTGTGGAGGGATCGGGCATTTTATAAGTTAATTACGTTTAGATAAATTAAAAACACATTTCTGAAAGTAAATCACTTGAACTAATTAAAAACTATAATGGAATGGGGTATGGTGATTACAGCTGTATAATTATGTATGTATATCTTATATTATAAAATAATTAATTTCCATTACCGGTAAAGGGCTGACAGAAAAATTCCATTTTCTACCGTAATCAACTTAATTAACTAATTAACTGCTTTTTCTTACCTTCTCGTAGGCCACACGCATATTCAACATGGAAAATTTCTAAACTTTTGCCAAACAACATGTGTACTTATTTAGGTTAGATTTCATTGAGATTTGGCCGAGATATTAACTTTTAAAATTGGACACAACAGAACAACAGACACTGATTCAGTTAGTGGTATCCGTATGCTAAGATTAAGCTCGCTTACTTTCGTGGCTCGTCCCCCAGCATATTGTGTTAATTGATTTATTACATGTGGGGAGTCAGTCAGGACACTTTGGGGTGGGGATGAGTATATGAGCAGATGAGGCTAGACCAGAATGCTGGCAAAGCCAAAAGCCGATTACAATAATCTGATAATATTAATTTAGGTCCCACCATCACATGCAGACATGTGTGACGAGGGCATAGGCGTAGAGGGTAGGCCACATCTCAATATCTATCTGTCTGTATACTGTTCTGCTGTTGCTCTTCGATATGAAACTACCACTCTGCATAGATATTTAAATAAATAAACAAATCTATAGAAAAATGCATTCATTAGCAATTAGCGCTAATTAAGAGTTAATTTAAGTGAATTGGTGAAAGTAACGATGCCAATCGATGTAAATCCATGAGAGGAAAACGCCAATTAACCATACCGGAACCAATACCATATTATATATTGTACCGTTAAAATTAACTATAACACCATAGCAGAGTAATTATATATATTGATGTTACAACATTTAAATTTTAAGGAATAAAACTTTTCTTTCATAGGTTTTATATTGCCCGATTTGGGTCACGTATTTTTATTGTATCATTCTCAATCTCCACGTACCGGTATATATTTCATTCTTTCCAGGAAGTTGCTGTTAAACTGGAATCAACGAAAGCCAGACATCCACAACTACTATATGAAAGTAAACTTTATAAAATTTTACAAGGGGGTGTTGGAATTCCACATATACGTTGGTGAGTTGTTCTGTGCCTTAAATCTGCAAGAAATCTTATAATTTCGTGAAAATCTTAATCGTAAATTTCTTGCTTTCGAGTTTTTGTAAGTAGATGCACCACACGACCATAACGTTTAGTTCATAACATCGTTCAGATGTTGTTGTTTCAAGATCTTTCAAGAAATAACTATTAGCCTTAGCCTAGCTAGACTGAGTATACAATATAATCACAGCTGCTTGTAACAAGTAACTAATTTAATTTTTTTTTATTAATTTTTTTAATTTAAATGATTAATTTCTTAATTTTTGTTTTTGTTTTGAAACATATCCTATCTAATGCAGAATTTCATGCTGAATCCAAATCATGGGAAACCGTTTTCCCATATCTTGCTTAGTTTTCGAGATATCTGGGATAGAAGATACTGGCTCCGATATATCGCGTTTTCGGACGTTGCATTCAATTTCTGAAAATTTCTGTGCTCAGTGGTGCAAATTGGATCTCTCCACGTGAAAAAGCACAAAATTTTAATTGAGAAGATATTTTTTTATGATTATTGGACCTACCGGTCAGTTTATAAGACAACTTCATGTCTCCGGAACAATGATGGGACTCGATTAAGCGACTCTGTGGTCTATCTGGGATTATACAGAATAGACTTATCGGTCATCGGAGATCCTCAAAATGTATAATCTACAGTTCTAGTGGTCGTACGAAGTTCGTTTTGGGCTCATTCGAAAGCTCTTATCTCCCAAAGTTACCATTTTATTTGGCAAACTCTTGAAAGCTGCCTGAGCAATCATAACTTGAACAAAATTTGCAAGGCTTATTTTACCCAAATTCATGTTATCCATTTCCATGTTCTACCATTCGGACTGAAACTTAGCCTAAATGTACATAAAGGACCTCATCTGTAATTCTTTAGTGTGTTGCTAGAAGGCGTAATGACTGAAACTGAAACCCACCACTTAGAATTATTATTTTTACAAATTAATAATAAACATGACTTTTTAGAAACCGACTGACCATTACAAATGTAAGAAGCAAAGATTAATAAAATTAAACACAGTTTTCTTCGGATATCTCAGAGAATATGAATAAAGTTGTGGTTTTTATATAAGAACTGTTTGTATTATATTTAAAAGCGCAGCTTATTTTATTTCATTTGATTGGGTAATAAATAACCGCAGTTTGTTATTTTAATGGTTCCCGAAACTGTGGTTATGTCAAGTATAACCGGTGTTTAATTTTATAACCTACGTTTTAAACCTAAGGTTAAATTTATAACCTCTGTTGCGTTTTTTCAGTGTAGCTTCACAACAATTTTATCTTAAATCAAATGGTAACTTTGTTCTCTGAGAAAAGAGCTTTCGAATGAAGCTCAAACGAACTTCGTACGACCACTAGAACTGGAGATTATACATTTTGAGGATCTCCGATGACCGATAAGTCTAACCGTGTAATCCCGCAAAGACCGCAGAGTCGCTGAAACCTGATCCTTTCCCTAAATTAAGAATTTAACATTGAGGTGGAATATTAATTCGCCAAGATGGGATTTTGCGCCCCCCCCCCCCCCCTGTCTCTAATATGGAGGGTCTTTTTAGCTGGTTTGGTAGGATAAGTTATTCTCTTTAGTACACCATGTTACCGCTGGTGAATACCTACCACTTCATCTGTTCGTTTAGAAGTATTTAACAGCCGGAAGTCCGGAATAAGTTTACCGAATATCGGAACCGCCGGTACAACCATATAGTGTATCCATATCCCGTTCCCAATATATACAAACAAACATGTTATTAGGTACGGCCAGGAGAAGGATTACAACGTGTTGGTGATGGACCTGCTGGGACCCTCCCTAGAAGATCTATTTAATTTCTGTTCCCGACGGTTCACAATGAAGACAGTGCTCATGTTGGCGGACCAGATGTTGGCGAGGATCGAGTACGTTCACAACAAGAACTTTATTCACAGAGATGTCAAGCCAGATAACTTCCTCATGGGTATTGGGCGGCATTGTAACAAGGTAACTAGATTACTCAGCTACCCTTCGGTAAACTAGATCAATTATTTACAGCACCGCATAGGTTTCCATTGTTTCTGATTTGTCATCCTTTTTTTGTGTTCCTAACTTGAAGAACTTCCTCCGGTACAAATGAACTCAGTCTGCAGTTTATACTCGAGTTAACTTGTTTATCTTAGATACGTTTTCCTTACCTTCAGGGCTGTAATTGTGGCCGAAATTAAAACTGTCACGTTAAATTATTAATAAATGTACTAAAATATTCGAATATATTTTTTGGGTTTGTAATAAATTTAATGCTTTGGAATATGAGAAAATGAGATTTGTTTTAGGAAGACCAATTTCTTATAAGTAACTCGTCATTCATCATTATTATATAACATTAAATTGAATTTTCGTCGCAGTTGTACCTGGTGGACTTCGGCCTTGCGAAGAAGTTTCGCGACACGCGAACAAATCAGCACATCAGTTACCGGGAGGACAAGAACCTGACGGGAACGGCCCGTTACGCCAGTATCAACGCCCATCTCGGTATCGAGCAGAGCCGGAGAGACGACATGGAGTCCTTGGGCTACGTCCTCATGTACTTCAACCGGGGTAGCTTACCCTGGCAGGGCCTCAAGGCCGCGACCAAGAAGCAAAAGTACGAGAAAATATCGGAAAAGAAAATGTCAACGCCCGTAGAAGTTCTCGCTAAGGTAAGTTCATCTGGTTGTATAATGTTTGTTGCGAAGCTTTGTAAAATAATAACAAAACATGGAGGGATTGTTTCAAATTTGTTTTAGCTGGAATATTTTAATCCTTTAGTTTATCATGGTAAAAGGTAAATTTTATTCGTCCGTTCGGCCAGAGATTACGCAAAAAGACTGACTGTCGACTTATTTCCAGTCCCCCCCTGAACTATACTCCCCAGAGGAAACTGACACTCATTTCGCTACCATTTGAGGATGCAAGGAAGAGACGAAACGAAAACTGCCATGGCTCCCATGCGGGGGTCGAACCCACGACCTCTAGAGAGATGTGAATTCAAATTAAACGACTACGCCAAGGGAATTGACGCTCTATTCGTATTATTTAATTATTTTAATAATTAATTATAATAATAAAATATATAAAATAAATTTTAATAATATTTAATATCGTAACTCAAAAAGTTAACTCGGTTGTATATAATTGTAGAATTTATCATTTATCAAGCAGGACAACTTTATTTTACGAGTGAGAATTGTGTCCATAGCGGGTAGGAAAGAATCCAGTAACGTCCATAACTGACACGTCATAGGAGTTACTCCCGTTACCGGTATACACGGTTCGCAGGTTGTCCATGACTATGTACCGATTACTTCTAGTTGTATGTTGGTAATCTGGCCAGTAGAACTAATTATATACCTACAGAGCCGTAACGATATTAATTATAAATTAAGTTACACAGTGTTTATGTTTAAATGTGATCTCGATTCCGAAAAACCGGGAAACCGGTGTAACAGAGAATTTTCACTCCCCATGCAAAATCACTCCCCAGTTAAAATTTACTGACAGTGTATTCTCACTTCCGGGGTGTATTTTCCCTAATGGATTTTTTAACCCCCTCCAGTGAAAACCGGGGAGTGAAAATACACTTGGTGAATTTTACCCGGGGTGTGAAATTTTAGGGGGGTGGAAATTCTCTGCTACACCGTCGGGCTATTCCGACTTTTTTTGGAACGGGATCCCGAAGTATAAATAGTGAAGTAAATAGGGTCCGAAAAGTCGAATCCCGTTTAACTTTAAACTCTAAATATGAATTATAGGAATTACAGCTAATACTACAGTAATGAAAGTGATTGCTTAAGATTTAGTTTTTACTAAACAACGCCTTTCTTTTAATTAAACAAATATATATTTCAAAAATATTTCCATTTTCTAATAAGAATGTAATAATCGCTACTGTTTCGATACGCGTACATACCATGCCAAATTTTTTATACTAGCTAGTTTTTTTTAATGTTATAGAACATATTGTCTATTCATTTTTTTATTAATTTTGTTCTAGAATAAATAATTGTTGTTCTAGAAAATTTTAAATTTATTATATTTTTCGTTGTTGATCTTACTTTTTAAAAAAAATGTAAACGTATTATCTATTCATTTTTGTAAAAAGTTATGTTCTAGAACAAATATTTTTTGTTCCAGAACATTTTCAAAAATATGTTTTGTTACCATAACAACAATGTGATGTTGGACGAAGGAAAGTCGACACCCACAAACAGAAAAATAAATAAATTTTACAAGCTTTCTGCCTCAAATAGAGGCCTTCTTCAGGTATATATAAAGAGAAAAAGTAGATTACAGTCACATACAGACAATGACGATGACTCATTGTCTGTATGTGACTGTAATCTACTTTTTCTCTTTATATATATTTTATTATATATTTATCTTTATATACCTGAAGAAGGCCTCTATTTCTTTGTCGACCTTCCTTCGTCCGACTTGTTAACCTTCCCCACACTACATAATGTCGTTTTTTCAGTCAACAATGTGATGTATTTTATATTAAGAAATATTAAATAATGTATCGTGATATTGTGTTATTAAAAATGATCCAGAAGAATAAATATTTGTTCTAGAACAACTATTTTTTTAAAATAAATACATAACATATTCTAGAACATTTAAAAAAATAGTAGCAAAAACTAGCTAGTATAAAACATTTCGTACCAAATTCATACCTAATAATGTAGCACTTTATTTGATTGCAGGTCTTTGTCTCAACTGCAATCTTATACAAAGTGTTATAGATTATATGAACTAGAAGTAAGTTTTCTTCGTACTGAAAGATTTTTGTGTTCTCAACTTCCAGGGTTTTCCAGCTGAATTCGCGATGTACCTGAACTATTGCCGAGGACTTCGTTTCGAAGAGGCGCCCGACTACATGTACCTCCGGCAACTATTCCGTATTCTGTTCCGCACTCTCAACCACCAATACGATTACACATTCGATTGGACCATGCTGAAACAGAAGGCCGCAGCTTCGCAAGGGTTGATCTCCACACCGACACCTGGTTAGTTAGTTCGTTAGGTTAGTTAGTTAGTTCGTTAGGTTAGGTTTATTAGTTAGTACGTTAGGTTGGTTAGTTAGTACGTTAGGTTGGTTAGTTAGTTAGTTCGTTAGGTTAGGTTAGTTTGTTAGGTTAGTTTGTTAGTTAGTTCGTTAGGTTAGGTTTATTAGTTAGTACGTTAGGTTGGTTAGTTAGTACGTTAGGTTGGTTAGTTAGTTAGTTCGTTAGGTTAGTTAGCTAGTTCGTTAGGGTGGTTAGTTAGTTAGTTCGTTAGGTTAGGTTTGTTAGTTAGTTAGTTCGTTAGGTTAGTTAGTTAGTTCGTTAGGTTAGTTAGTTCGTTTGGTTGGTTAGTTAGTTAGTTCGTTAGGTTGGTTAGTTAGTTCGTTAGGTTGGTTAGTTGGTTAGGTTGGTTAGTTAGTTAGTTAGGTTTAGGTTGGTTAGTTAGTTAGTTCGTTAGGTTGGTTAGTTAGTTAGTTCGTTAGGTTGGTTAGTTATTTAGTTCGTTAGGTTGGTTAGTTAGTTAGTTAGTTAGATTGGTTAGTTAGTTCGTTTGGTTGGTTAGTTAGTTAGTTAGTTAGTTAGTTAGTTAGTTAGTTAGTTAGTTAGTTAGTTAGTTAGTTAGTTAGTTAGTTAGTTAGTTAGTGAGTTAGTTAGTTAGTTAGTTAGTTCGTTCGTTCGTTAGTTCGTTAGTTCGTTAGTTCGTTAGTTCGTTAGTTCGTTAGTTCGTTAGTTCGTTAGTTAGTTAGTTAGTTCGTTAGTTCGTTAGTTAGTTAGTTAGTTAGTTAGTTAGTTAGTTAGTTAGTTAGTTCGTTCGTTCGTTCGTTCGTTCGTTCGTTCGTTCGTTCGTTCGTTCGTTAGTTAGTTAGTCAGTTAGTCAGTCAGTCAGTCAGTCAGTCAGTTAGTCAGTTAGTCAGTTAGTCAGTTAGTCAGTTAGTTAGTTAGTTAGTTAGTTAGTTGGTTAGTTAGTTGGTTAGTTATAGTTCGTTAGTTAGTTGGTTAGTTATAGTTCGTTAGGTTGGTTAGTTAGTTCGTTAGGTTGGTTAGTTAGTTAGTTAGGTTGGTTAGTTAGTTAGTTCGTTAGGTTGGTTAGTTAGTTGGTTAGTTAGTTGGTTAGTTAGTTGGTTAGTTAGTTGGTTAGTTAGTTAGTTAGTTGGTTAGTTAGTTGGTTAGTTATAGTTCGTTAGGTTGGTTAGTTAGTTCGTTAGGTTGGTTCGTTAGGTTGGTTAGTTAGTTCGTTAGGTTGGTTAGTTAGTTAGTTCGTTAGGTTGGTTAGTTAGTTCGTTAGGTTGGTCAGTAAGTTAGTTAGGTTGGTTAGTTAGTTAGTTATAGTTCGTTAGGTTGGTTAGTTAGTTAGTTAGGTTGGTTAGTTAGTTCTTTAGTTTGGTTAGTTAGTTAGTTCGTTAGGTTGGTTAGTTAGTTTAGTTCGTTAGGTTGGTTAGTTAGTTCGTTCGGTTGGTTAGTTAGTTAGTTCGTTAGGTTGGTTAGTTAGTTAGTTCGTTAGGTTGGTTAGTTAGTTCGTTAGGTTAGTTAGTTAGTTTAGTTCGTTAGGTTTAGGTTGGTTAGTTAGTTTGTTAGGTAGGTTAGTTAGTTAGTTAGTTAGTTAGTTAGTTAGTTAGTTAGTTAGGTTAGTTAGTTAGGTTAGTTAGTTAGTTCGTTAGGTTGGTTAGTTAGTTCGTTAGGTTAGTTAGTTAGTTTAGTTCGTTAGGTTTAGGTTGGTTAGTTAGTTCGTTAGGTTGGTTAGTTAGTTCGTTAGGTTGGTTAGTTAGTTAGTTCGTTAGGTTGGTTAGTTAGTTAGTTCGTTAGGTTGGTTAGTTAGTTCGTTAGGTTAGTTAGTTAGTTTAGTTCGTTAGGTTTAGGTTGGTTAGTTAGTTCGTTAGGTTGGTTAGTTAGTTAGTTTGTTAGGTTGGTTAGTTAGTTAGTTAGGTTAGTTAGTTAGGTTAGTTAGTTAGTTCGTTAGGTTGGTTAGTTAGTTCGTTAGGTTAGTTAGTTAGTTTAGTTCGTTAGGTTTAGGTTGGTTAGTTAGTTTGTTAGGTAGGTTAGTTAGTTAGTTAGTTAGTTAGTTAGTTAGTTAGTTAGTTAGGTTAGTTAGTTAGGTTAGTTAGTTAGTTCGTTAGGTTGGTTAGTTAGTTCGTTAGGTTAGTTAGTTAGTTTAGTTCGTTAGGTTTAGGTTGGTTAGTTAGTTCGTTAGGTTGGTTAGTTAGTTCGTTAGGTTGGTTAGTTAGTTAGTTCGTTAGGTTGGTTAGTTAGTTAGTTCGTTAGGTTGGTTAGTTAGTTCGTTAGGTTAGTTAGTTAGTTTAGTTCGTTAGGTTTAGGTTGGTTAGTTAGTTCGTTAGGTTGGTTAGTTAGTTAGTTTGTTAGGTTGGTTAGTTAGTTAGTTAGGTTAGTTAGTTAGGTTAGTTAGTTAGTTCGTTAGGTTGGTTAGTTAGTTCGTTAGGTTAGTTAGTTAGTTTAGTTCGTTAGGTTTAGGTTGGTTAGTTAGTTCGTTAGGTTGGTTAGTTGTTTTGCTTCTGGTACCAGGGATGGCATAACGAAACGAAACAAATGGAATTTCAATTTCGTTTGTTTTTACTAATCGGATCAAAGTTTCGTTTCTAATTTTAAATTAGTTTTTAGTTTAGTATTTTTATTTTTTTTTTATGAAATAAAAGCCCACCCCTCGTAACCCAACGCCTTGATATTGTAGTATTATGTAGTAAAATATAGTATAAAACAGTATATACGTGAATTATATCAATGTGCTGAACGGCTGACTCCTCCCAACTTTTATAGACCATTGTACTGGCTGGTACCATACGTAACCCTATTTAGTCTACATCTAATAGCAATTAATTCACCAATATGATGCTAGGCATGTTTGTGAAGTTACTAATATTTTTTTCGCTTCCCAAATTCGGCCATCTACCTCAATTTCCTTTAAGTTTACTAGTTTGTTATAACATCCAGTCCCATTTTACGATCTCTGATTGCCGCTGCTCCCTTCCACCAAGCAAATTTTACAAATCAAATATAATATTAGGGGTGTCCCCCCCGCAACGTATTTCACTATTAATCATGATAGCCGGCTGGATCGGATATCCTGCTGGATATTAAACCTTATTAGACGAGAGAGGACCTTGCTCTTTGGTTTTGTTTGATTGCCAAATGATTTAATTCCATATAAATTTGTTACTATTTAGTATTTAACTGATGTTTATTACTATTTTTCATTGAATATTAATTTTTAAATAATATTTTTAATTATTATTATTTGTATGTTAATGAATAATTTTCAACAACATATTTTTTATTTTTTTCAAAAAGATTAATCAAATATGTTTCCTCTTCCCGTCAATTATCTATAACAATAAATTAATAACAGATATACCGGATATCCGCAACATCCCTAAAAATGTAGTCATTATTAAAGGGGTGACTTCCGATTCTGAATCATTTCTTGTTTTTTTATGTTTTTACTAGGAGTTGCTGGACCTACACCAACGTCAGCGAGAGCTGATAAGCATACGGGAACTGGGACTGCCGGTATTGGAGATAAAGCGAAGAGCAAAGGGAGTAAAGGTGAGTGGGTGAGTGACTGCCGGGGTTGGAGGTAAAGCGAAGAGCAAAGTGAGTAAAGGTGAGTGGGTGAGGGACTGTCGGGTTTGGAGGTAAAGCAAAGAGCGAGGGGAGTAAAGGTGAGTGGGTGAGGGACTGTCGGGGTTGGAGATAAAGCAAAGGGAGTAAAGGTGAGTGGGTGAGGGACTGCCGGGTTGGAGATAAAGCGAAGAGCAAAGTGAGTAAAGGTGAGTGGGTGAGGGACTGTCGGGTTTGGAGGTAAAGCAAAGAGCGAGGGGAGTAAAGGTGAGTGGGTGAGGGACTGTCGGGGTTGGAGATAAAGCAAAGGGAGTAAAGGTGAGTGGGTGAGGGACTGCCGGGTTGGAGATAAAGCGAAGAGCAAAGTGAGTAAAGGTGAGTGGGTGAGGGACTGTCGGGTTTGGAGGTAAAGCAAAGAGCGAGGGGAGTAAAGGTGAGTGGGTGAGGGACTGTCGGGGTTGGAGATAAAGCAAAGGGAGTAAAGGTGAGTGGGTTGGGGACTGCCGGGGTTGGAGGTAAAGCGAAGAGCAAAGTGAGTAAAGGTGAGTGGGTGAGGGACTGTCGGGTTTGGAGGTAAAGCAAAGAGCGAGGGGAGTAAAGGTGAGTGGGTGAGGGACTGTCGGGGTTGGAGATAAAGCAAAGGGAGTAAAGGTGAGTGGGTGAGGGACTGCCGGGTTGGAGATAAAGCGAAGAGCAAAGGTGGGTGGGTGAGGGACTGTCGGGGTTGGAGATAAAGCGAAGAGTAAAGGTGAGTGGGTGGGGGACTGTCGGGGTTGGAGATAAAGCGCAGAGCAAAGGGAGTAAAGTCGAGTGGGTGAGGGACTGCCGGGGTTGGAGATAAAGCGAAGAGCAAAGGGAGTAAAGGTGAGTGGGTGAGGGACTGCCGGGGTTGGAGATAAAGCGAAGAGCAAAGGGAGTAAAGGTGAGTGGGTGAGGGACTGCCGGTGCCGGGGTTGGAGATAAAGCAAAGGGAGTAAAGGTGAGTGGGTGAGGGACTGTCGGGGTTGGAGATAAAGCGCAGAGCAAAGGGAGTAAAGTCGAGTGGGTGAGGGACTGCCGGGGTTGGAGATAAAGCGAAGAGCAAAGGGAGTAAAGGTGAGTGGGTGAGGAACTGCCGGGGTTGGAGATAAAGCGAAGAGCAAAGTGAGTAAAGGTGAGTGGGTGAGGGACTGTCGGGGTTGGAGATAAAGCGAAGAGCGAGAGGAGTAAAGGTGAGTGGGTGAGGAACTGCCGGTGCCGGGGTTGGAGATAAAGCAAAGGGAGTAAAGGTGAGTGGGTGAGGGACTGTCGGGGTTGGAGATAAAGCGCAGAGCAAAGGGAGTAAAGTCGAGTGGGTGAGGGACTGCCGGGGTTGGAGATAAAGCGAAGAGCAAAGGGAGTAAAGGTGAGTGGGTGAGGAACTGCCGGGGTTGGAGATAAAGCGAAGAGCAAAGTGAGTAAAGGTGAGTGGGTGAGGGACTGTCGGGGTTGGAGATAAAGCGAAGAGCGAGAGGAGTAAAGGTGAGTGGGTGAGGGTCTGCCGGGGTTGGAGATAAAGCGAAGAGCAAAGGGAGTAAAGGTGAGTGGGTGAGGGACTGTTGGGGTTGGAGATAAAGCGAAGAGCAAAGTGAGTAAAGGTGAGTGGGTGAGGGACTGCCGGGGTTGGAGATAAAGCGAAGAGCAAAGGGAGTAAAGGTGAGTGGTTGAGGGTCTGCCGGGGTTGGAGATAAAGCGAAGAGCAAAGGGAGTAAAGGTGAGTGGGTGAGGGACTGTTGGGGTTGGAGATAAAGCGAAGAGCGAGAGGAGTAAAGGTGAGTGGGTGAGGAACTGCCGGGGTTGGAGATAAAGCGAAGAGCAAAGTGAGTAAAGGTGAGTGGGTGAGGGACTGCCGGGGTTGGAGATAAAGCGAAGAGCAAAGGGAGTAAAGGTGAGTGGTTGAGGGTCTGCCGGGGTTGGAGATAAAGCGAAGAGCAAAGGGAGTAAAGGTGAGTGGGTGAGGGACTGTCGGGGTTGGAGATAAAGCGAAGAGTAAAGGTGAGTGGGTGGGGGACTGTCGGGGTTGGAGATAAAGCGAAGAGCGAGAGGAGTAAAGGTGAGTGGGTGAGGAACTGCCGGGGTTGGAGATAAAGCGAAGAGCAAAGGGAGTAAAGGTGAGTGGTTGAGGGTCTGCCGGGGTTGGAGATAAAGCGAAGAGCAAAGGGAGTAAAGGTGAGTGGGTGAGGGACTGTCGGGGTTGGAGATAAATCGAAGAGTAAAGGTGAGTGGGTTGGGGACTGCCGGGGTTGGAGATAAAGCGAAGAGCAAAGGGAGTAAAGGTGAGTGGGTGAGGGACTGTCGGGGTTGGAGATAAAGCGAAGAGCGAGAGGAGTAAAGGTGAGTGGGTGAGGAACTGCCGGGGTTGGAGATAAAGCGAAGAGCAAAGGGAGTAAAGGTGAGTGGGTGAGGGACTGTCGGGGTTGGAGATAAAGCGAAGAGCGAGGGGAGTAAAGGTGAGTGGGTGAGGGACTGTCGGGGTTGGAGATAAAGCGAAGAGCGAGAGGAGTAAAGGTGAGTGGGTGAGGGACTGTCGGGGTTGGAGATAAAGCGAAGAGTAAAGGTGAGTGGGTTGGGGACTGCCGGGGTTGGAGATAAAGCGAAGAGCAAAGGGAGTAAAGGTGAGTGGGTGAGGGACTGTCGGGGTTGGAGATAAAGCGAAGAGTAAAGGTGAGTGGGTTGGGGACTGCCGGGGTTGGAGATAAAGCGAAGAGCAAAGGGAGTAAAGGTGAGTGGGTGAGGGACTGTCGGGGTTGGAGATAAAGCGAAGAGCGAGGGGAGTAAAGGTGAGTGGGTGAGGGACTGTCGGGGTTGGAGATAAAGCGAAGAGCGAGAGGAGTAAAGGTGAGTGGGTGAGGGACTGTCGGGGTTGGAGATAAAGCGAAGAGTAAAGGTGAGTGGGTTGGGGACTGCCGGGGTTGGAGATAAAGCGAAGAGCAAAGGGAGTAAAGGTGAGTGGGTGAGGGACTGTCGGGGTTGGAGATAAAGCGAAGAGCGAGGGGAGTAAAGGTGAGTGGGTGAGGGACTGCCGGGGTTGGAGATAAAGCGAAGAGCAAAGGGAGTAAAGGTGAGTGGTTGAGGGTCTGCCGGGGTTGGAGATAAAGCGAAGAACAAAGGGAGTAAAGGTGAGTGGGTGAGGGACTGTCGGGGTTGGAGATAAAGCGAAGAGTAAAGGTGAGTGGGTTGGGGACTGCCGTGGTTGGAGATAAAGCGAAGAGCAAAGGGAGTAAAGGTGAGTGGGTGAGGGACTGCCGGGGTTGGAGATAAAGCAAAGGGAGTAAAGGTGAATGGTTGAGGGTCTGCCGGGGTTGGAGATAAAGCGAAGAGCAAAGGGAGTAAAGGTGAGTGGGTGAGGGACTGCCGGGGTTGGAGATAAAGCGAAGAGTAAAGGTGAGTGGGTGGGGGACTGTCGGGGTTGGAGATAAAGCGAAGAGCAAAGGGAGTAAAGGTGAGTGGGTGAGGGACTGCCGGGGTTGGAGATAAAGCAAAGAGCAAAGGGAGTAAAGGTGAGTGGGTGAGGGACTGCCGGGGTTGGAGATAAAGCAAAGAGCGAGGGGAGTAAAGGTGATGAGTGGGTGAGGGATTGTCGGGGTTGGAGATAAAGCGAAGAGCAAAGGGAGTAAAGGTGAATGGGTGGGGGACTGCCGGGGTTGGAGATAAAGCGAAGAGCAAAGGGAGTAAAGGTGAGTGGGTGAGGGACTGTCGGGGTTGGAGATAAAGCGAAGAGCAAAGGGAGTAAAGGTGAGTGGGTGAGGGACTGTCGGGGTTGGAGATAAAGCGAAGAGTAAAGGTGAGTGGGTTGGGGACTGCCGGGGTTGGAGATAAAGCGAAGAGCAAAGGGAGTAAAGGTGAGTGGGTGAGGGACTGCCGGGGTTGGAGATAAAGCAAAGGGAGTAAAGGTGAATGGTTGAGGGTCTGCCGGGGTTGGAGATAAAGCGAAGAGCAAAGGGAGTAAAGGTGAGTGGGTGAGGGACTGCCGGGGTTGGAGATAAAGCGAAGAGTAAAGGTGAGTGGGTGGGGGACTGTCGGGGTTGGAGATAAAGCGAAGAGCAAAGGGAGTAAAGGTGAGTGGGTGAGGGACTGCCGGGGTTGGAGATAAAGCAAAGAGCGAGGGGAGTAAAGGTGATGAGTGGGTGAGGGATTGTCGGGGTTGGAGATAAAGCGAAGAGCAAAGGGAGTAAAGGTGAGTGGGTGGGGGACTGCCGGGGTTGGAGATAAAGCGAAGAGCAAAGGGAGTAAAGGTGAGTGGGTGAGGGACTGCCGGGGTTGGAGATAAAGCAAAGAGCGAGGGGAGTAAAGGTGAGTGGGTGAGGGACTGCCGGGGTTGGAGATAAAGCGAAGAGCAAAGGGAGTAAAGGTGAGTGGGTGAGGGACTGTCGGGGTTGGAGATAAAGCGAAGAGCGAGGGGAGTAAAGGTGAGTGGGTGAGGGACTGTCGGGGTTGGAGATAAAGCGAAGAGCGAGAGGAGTAAAGGTGAGTGGGTGAGGGACTGTCGGGGTTGGAGATAAAGCGAAGAGTAAAGGTGAGTGGGTTGGGGACTGCCGGGGTTGGAGATAAAGCGAAGAGCAAAGGGAGTAAAGGTGAGTGGGTGAGGGACTGTCGGGGTTGGAGATAAAGCGAAGAGCGAGGGGAGTAAAGGTGAGTGGGTGAGGGACTGTCGGGGTTGGAGATAAAGCGAAGAGCGAGAGGAGTAAAGGTGAGTGGGTGAGGGACTGTCGGGGTTGGAGATAAAGCGAAGAGTAAAGGTGAGTGGGTTGGGGACTGCCGGGGTTGGAGATAAAGCGAAGAGCAAAGGGAGTAAAGGTGAGTGGGTGAGGGACTGTCGGGGTTGGAGATAAAGCGAAGAGTAAAGGTGAGTGGGTTGGGGACTGCCGGGGTTGGAGATAAAGCGAAGAGCAAAGGGAGTAAAGGTGAGTGGGTGAGGGACTGTCGGGGTTGGAGATAAAGCGAAGAGCGAGGGGAGTAAAGGTGAGTGGGTGAGGGACTGTCGGGGTTGGAGATAAAGCGAAGAGCGAGAGGAGTAAAGGTGAGTGGGTGAGGGACTGTCGGGGTTGGAGATAAAGCGAAGAGTAAAGGTGAGTGGGTTGGGGACTGCCGGGGTTGGAGATAAAGCGAAGAGCAAAGGGAGTAAAGGTGAGTGGGTGAGGGACTGTCGGGGTTGGAGATAAAGCGAAGAGCGAGGGGAGTAAAGGTGAGTGGGTGAGGGACTGCCGGGGTTGGAGATAAAGCGAAGAGCAAAGGGAGTAAAGGTGAGTGGTTGAGGGTCTGCCGGGGTTGGAGATAAAGCGAAGAACAAAGGGAGTAAAGGTGAGTGGGTGAGGGACTGTCGGGGTTGGAGATAAAGCGAAGAGTAAAGGTGAGTGGGTTGGGGACTGCCGTGGTTGGAGATAAAGCGAAGAGCAAAGGGAGTAAAGGTGAGTGGGTGAGGGACTGCCGGGGTTGGAGATAAAGCAAAGGGAGTAAAGGTGAATGGTTGAGGGTCTGCCGGGGTTGGAGATAAAGCGAAGAGCAAAGAGAGTAAAGGTGAGTGGGTGAGGGACTGCCGGGGTTGGAGATAAAGCGAAGAGTAAAGGTGAGTGGGTGGGGGACTGTCGGGGTTGGAGATAAAGCGAAGAGCAAAGGGAGTAAAGGTGAGTGGGTGAGGGACTGCCGGGGTTGGAGATAAAGCAAAGAGCAAAGGGAGTAAAGGTGAGTGGGTGAGGGACTGCCGGGGTTGGAGATAAAGCAAAGAGCGAGGGGAGTAAAGGTGATGAGTGGGTGAGGGATTGTCGGGGTTGGAGATAAAGCGAAGAGCAAAGGGAGTAAAGGTGAATGGGTGGGGGACTGCCGGGGTTGGAGATAAAGCGAAGAGCAAAGGGAGTAAAGGTGAGTGGGTGAGGGACTGTCGGGGTTGGAGATAAAGCGAAGAGCAAAGGGAGTAAAGGTGAGTGGGTGAGGGACTGTCGGGGTTGGAGATAAAGCGAAGAGTAAAGGTGAGTGGGTTGGGGACTGCCGGGGTTGGAGATAAAGCGAAGAGCAAAGGGAGTAAAGGTGAGTGGGTGAGGGACTGCCGGGGTTGGAGATAAAGCAAAGGGAGTAAAGGTGAATGGTTGAGGGTCTGCCGGGGTTGGAGATAAAGCGAAGAGCAAAGGGAGTAAAGGTGAGTGGGTGAGGGACTGCCGGGGTTGGAGATAAAGCGAAGAGTAAAGGTGAGTGGGTGGGGGACTGTCGGGGTTGGAGATAAAGCGAAGAGCAAAGGGAGTAAAGGTGAGTGGGTGAGGGACTGCCGGGGTTGGAGATAAAGCAAAGAGCGAGGGGAGTAAAGGTGATGAGTGGGTGAGGGATTGTCGGGGTTGGAGATAAAGCGAAGAGCAAAGGGAGTAAAGGTGAGTGGGTGGGGGACTGCCGGGGTTGGAGATAAAGCGAAGAGCAAAGGGAGTAAAGGTGAGTGGGTGAGGGACTGCCGGGGTTGGAGATAAAGCAAAGAGCGAGGGGAGTAAAGGTGAGTGGGTGAGGGACTGCCGGGGTTGGAGATAAAGCGAAGAGCAAAGGGAGTAAAGGTGAGTGGGTGAGGGACTGTCGGGGTTGGAGATAAAGCGAAGAGCGAGGGGAGTAAAGGTGAGTGGGTGAGGGACTGTCGGGGTTGGAGATAAAGCGAAGAGCGAGAGGAGTAAAGGTGAGTGGGTGAGGGACTGTCGGGGTTGGAGATAAAGCGAAGAGTAAAGGTGAGTGGGTTGGGGACTGCCGGGGTTGGAGATAAAGCGAAGAGCAAAGGGAGTAAAGGTGAGTGGGTGAGGGACTGTCGGGGTTGGAGATAAAGCGAAGAGCAAAGGGAGTAAAGGTGAGTGGTTGAGGGTCTGCCGGGGTTGGAGATAAAGCGAAGAGCAAAGGGAGTAAAGGTGAGTGGGTGAGGGACTGTCGGGGTTGGAGATAAAGCGAAGAGCGAGAGGAGTAAAGGTGAGTGGGTGAGGAACTGCCGGGGTTGGAGATAAAGCGAAGAGCAAAGTGAGTAAAGGTGAGTGGGTGAGGGACTGCCGGGGTTGGAGATAAAGCGAAGAGCAAAGGGAGTAAAGGTGAGTGGTTGAGGGTCTGCCGGGGTTGGAGATAAAGCGAAGAGCAAAGGGAGTAAAGGTGAGTGGGTGAGGGACTGTCGGGGTTGGAGATAAAGCGAAGAGTAAAGGTGAGTGGGTGGGGGACTGTCGGGGTTGGAGATAAAGCGAAGAGCGAGAGGAGTAAAGGTGAGTGGGTGAGGAACTGCCGGGGTTGGAGATAAAGCGAAGAGCAAAGGGAGTAAAGGTGAGTGGTTGAGGGTCTGCCGGGGTTGGAGATAAAGCGAAGAGCAAAGGGAGTAAAGGTGAGTGGGTGAGGGACTGTCGGGGTTGGAGATAAATCGAAGAGTAAAGGTGAGTGGGTTGGGGACTGCCGGGGTTGGAGATAAAGCGAAGAGCAAAGGGAGTAAAGGTGAGTGGGTGAGGGACTGTCGGGGTTGGAGATAAAGCGAAGAGCGAGAGGAGTAAAGGTGAGTGGGTGAGGAACTGCCGGGGTTGGAGATAAAGCGAAGAGCAAAGGGAGTAAAGGTGAGTGGGTGAGGGACTGTCGGGGTTGGAGATAAAGCGAAGAGTAAAGGTGAGTGGGTTGGGGACTGCCGGGGTTGGAGATAAAGCGAAGAGCAAAGGGAGTAAAGGTGAGTGGGTGAGGGACTGTCGGGGTTGGAGATAAAGCGAAGAGCGAGGGGAGTAAAGGTGAGTGGGTGAGGGACTGTCGGGGTTGGAGATAAAGCGAAGAGCGAGAGGAGTAAAGGTGAGTGGGTGAGGGACTGTCGGGGTTGGAGATAAAGCGAAGAGTAAAGGTGAGTGGGTTGGGGACTGCCGGGGTTGGAGATAAAGCAAAGAGCAAAGGGAGTAAAGGTGAGTGGGTGAGGGACTGTCGGGGTTGGAGATAAAGCGAAGAGCAAAGGGAGTAAAGGTGAGTGGTTGAGGGTCTGCCGGGGTTGGAGATAAAGCGAAGAGCAAAGGGAGTAAAGGTGAGTGGGTGAGGGACTGTCGGGGTTGGAGATAAAGCGAAGAGTAAAGGTGAGTGGGTTGGGGACTGCCGGGGTTGGAGATAAAGCGAAGAGCAAAGGGAGTAAAGGTGAGTGGGTGAGGGACTGTCGGGGTTGGAGATAAAGCGAAGAGCGAGGGGAGTAAAGGTGAGTGGGTGAGGGACTGTCGGGGTTGGAGATAAAGCGAAGAGCGAGAGGAGTAAAGGTGAGTGGGTGAGGGACTGTCGGGGTTGGAGATAAAGCGAAGAGTAAAGGTGAGTGGGTTGGGGACTGCCGGGGTTGGAGATAAAGCGAAGAGCAAAGGGAGTAAAGGTGAGTGGGTGAGGGACTGTCGGGGTTGGAGATAAAGCGAAGAGTAAAGGTGAGTGGGTTGGGGACTGCCGGGGTTGGAGATAAAGCGAAGAGCAAAGGGAGTAAAGGTGAGTGGGTGAGGGACTGTCGGGGTTGGAGATAAAGCGAAGAGCGAGGGGAGTAAAGGTGAGTGGGTGAGGGACTGTCGGGGTTGGAGATAAAGCGAAGAGCGAGAGGAGTAAAGGTGAGTGGGTGAGGGACTGTCGGGGTTGGAGATAAAGCGAAGAGTAAAGGTGAGTGGGTTGGGGACTGCCGGGGTTGGAGATAAAGCGAAGAGCAAAGGGAGTAAAGGTGAGTGGGTGAGGGACTGTCGGGGTTGGAGATAAAGCGAAGAGCGAGGGGAGTAAAGGTGAGTGGGTGAGGGACTGCCGGGGTTGGAGATAAAGCGAAGAGCAAAGGGAGTAAAGGTGAGTGGTTGAGGGTCTGCCGGGGTTGGAGATAAAGCGAAGAACAAAGGGAGTAAAGGTGAGTGGGTGAGGGACTGTCGGGGTTGGAGATAAAGCGAAGAGTAAAGGTGAGTGGGTTGGGGACTGCCGTGGTTGGAGATAAAGCGAAGAGCAAAGGGAGTAAAGGTGAGTGGGTGAGGGACTGCCGGGGTTGGAGATAAAGCAAAGGGAGTAAAGGTGAATGGTTGAGGGTCTGCCGGGGTTGGAGATAAAGCGAAGAGCAAAGGGAGTAAAGGTGAGTGGGTGAGGGACTGCCGGGGTTGGAGATAAAGCGAAGAGTAAAGGTGAGTGGGTGGGGGACTGTCGGGGTTGGAGATAAAGCGAAGAGCAAAGGGAGTAAATGTGAGTGGGTGAGGGACTGCCGGGGTTGGAGATAAAGCAAAGAGCAAAGGGAGTAAAGGTGAGTGGGTGAGGGACTGCCGGGGTTGGGGATAAAGCAAAGAGCGAGGGGAGTAAAGGTGATGAGTGGGTGAGGGATTGTCGGGGTTGGAGATAAAGCGAAGAGCAAAGGGAGTAAAGGTGAGTGGGTGGGGGACTGCCGGGGTTGGAGATAAAGCGAAGAGCAAAGGGAGTAAAGGTGAGTGGGTGAGGGACTGTCGGGGTTGGAGATAAAGCGAAGAGCAAAGGGAGTAAAGGTGAGTGGGTGAGGGACTGTCGGGGTTGGAGATAAAGCGAAGAGTAAAGGTGAGTGGGTTGGGGACTGCCGGGGTTGGAGATAAAGCGAAGAGCAAAGGGAGTAAAGGTGAGTGGGTGAGGGACTGCCGGGGTTGGAGATAAAGCAAAGGGAGTAAAGGTGAATGGTTGAGGGTCTGCCGGGGTTGGAGATAAAGCGAAGAGCAAAGGGAGTAAAGGTGAGTGCGTGAGGGACTGCCGGGGTTGGAGATAAAGCGAAGAGTAAAGGTGAGTGGGTGGGGGACTGTCGGGGTTGGAGATAAAGCGAAGAGCAAAGGGAGTAAAGGTGAGTGGGTGAGGGACTGCCGGGGTTGGAGATAAAGCAAAGAGCAAAGGGAGTAAAGGTGAGTGGGTGAGAGACTGCCGGGGTTGGAGATAAAGCAAAGAGCGAGGGGAGTAAAGGTGATGAGTGGGTGAGGGATTGTCGGGGTTGGAGATAAAGCGAAGAGCAAAGGGAGTAAAGGTGAGTGGGTGGGGGACTGCCGGGGTTGGAGATAAAGCGAAGAGCAAAGGGAGTAAAGGTGAGTGGGTGGGGGACTGCCGGGGTTGGAGATAAAGCAAAGAGCAAAGGGAGTAAAGGTGAGTGGGTGAGGGACTGTCGGGGTTGGAGATAAAGCGAAGAGCAAAGGGAGTAAAGGTGAGTGGGTGAGGGACTGTCGGGGTTGGAGATAAAGCAAAGAGCGAGGGGAGTAAAGGTGATGAGTGGGTGAGGGACTGCCGGGGTTGGAGATAAAGCAAAGAGCGAGGGGAGTAAAGGTGAGTGGGTGAGGGACTGCCGGGGTTGGAGATAAAGCGAAGAGCAAAGGTGGGTGGGTGAGGGACTGTCGGGGTTGGAGATAAAGCGAAGTGTAAAGGTGAGTGTGTGAGGGACTGCCGGGGTTGGAGATAAAGCAAAGAGCAAAGGGAGTAAAGGTGGGGAATAACATATTCTATGTTATTTTTTATAATTTTTCAGGTCGTTAGAGGGAGCGTATATTTGGTGCTAGCATGACGTCATTATCTCTCTATTCAGTGACGTCACCGAAATATAACTCTAGCTGTCGGCCAACTGATTATCTGGAGGTCTCTTTTGCCACTTCTGTATTGTCTGGTCGCGTCTGTGTTTTAGCAACGTTTTACTAGTATCGTATCGTAACTCTGTAAGGTCTCAGTGTCCTAATTGAATGCGGATTGCCCGGCAGCATTTTAATAAAATGCGTGAATTGCGAAATACTAGTACTCATTGCTAAATGTCTGAATGTTTACCAGTCACAAAAATTATCTAAAAGTTATCTCTCCACAGTAATGAAAATCTAATACTTATATACTATTAAATATGAAACATTGCGCGATGCTTTTTTAATTAGGTGTAACTTATTTGTTGAGCAACTACCTGTAGCCAGCACGAATCACGAGTGATCATATAGCTATGTATTGCCCAAATGTATTGGCACGTCGTGATTAAATTTTCCAAAAAAAAAAATGAAAAAAAATACCCCCAGCTCTGAAGGTTTTTTTTTGGTGGCGGAGTTGACTGTTTATTTTAACTTTTCGATAAATACTATAAGTTAGTAGCTCTAATTTATAATAATTGTTTCTGAAGTTTGGTATTCCTGTTAACTTTTGTCACTTTTAATCTCACACACATCCCCATAGAAGTATTTGATTCACAATGTACAAAACTTATGTGCTTCTGCGTATCATATATGGCGTGGTGAGGAATTTGCGTACTAAATGTTTCAATAAATTAAAAGAACCACTTTTCCAGTTTCATGATCCGTGTGGTTTAGTGGTTCGAGAGTATGTTCGAGGATCTGATTGCAAAATTCCTTGAGCAATTTTGTTTCAAAATTGTAACATTAGGGAGATGATTTGTGAAATAAAAAATACTTCACTACAAAAACAATGCTTATATTTTGCTGTAATTTCGAAATTATTTAATCAAGAAATAGATAATAGTTATCACAATATATTTTGCAACTATTTTGGAAAAAGATTACTGTCTGAAGGTGCCTGTATCAAGGACAGTAATTAAACGCGATACAACTAAATGATTTTGTTTGAACGGAGTTACCTGGGGTAACAGTAGCTGTTGCAAGTTTATTTCGCCTCAAAGTAAAATCTCCAAATGTTTGTCGATAATAATTGTAATAAATCGAGCTGTCAAATGTGTCCGTGTAAATGCCGAATTTTGGAATAAATGTACTTACAATTATTAATATTCGTTATATTTGAGTGATTTTTTGGTTTAATCGTTGTCTGTAACAGCGATTTCGGCTAGTTCATCACATTCACTCAACATTGTGCTTTACAATGTTTAGATTATAAATTCTAGTTCGATTCTAAGAAACAACGTTTTTTATTTTGATCACTTGTGTCGCGGCATTGTTATTCATGTATTGTTCGTTACTTTATAGTACGTTTATCCGTTCTCAACGTTTAGCTTTAGACACCCGGACTGTAAATATTGTTCCTTATAAAAAAACTTTATTTGGCTTGTTGGTATTATTGTTTCTTTTTTAAATAAACACTTTGAAGATTAATATATTATATTGTTTTATTTTGTTCTCATTAAATACCGGATCGGGTCACTTTAAAGATTTATCCCGGAAAGGACATGACAGTAAAACGTGATCACTTATTACTAATTCAATTGAAATTTGAGCTTTGGGGTCCAATCTGACTTTATAACATACCATTTCTACCAATTTGGAGTCTGGGAACATCTTTGATACTATCGACATCTCTATGGATGCGTTTCTTCCAAAGGAACCGATTGTGAATCGATCGTCCACACAGTTCGGAGGTGGAGGTGCCAGACTCCCTAGACGAGACTCTATATCCGCTCACCCTTTACTCTTCCTTCGTTCACCGCTCACCCTTTGTCTAGATTGTCAGACCCACCCCCATGTACTAGTAAACCACCTGCAATCAACGCATTCTGAGATCCAAACACTTTATAAAGGAAATTACTTAAACCGGTTTTATTTCTCACAGACTGCGATGAATAGAGATTTGACATGAATTCGACCTAAAAGTCTCGAGTTCTGAAAAAAAACTCACAGTCAGATTCTGAGTTTCGAACTCTAGAGCCAGAATTTTTTTCAATCTTTAGCTACAAGCGTTTGAAAAAAGTGTCTCAAGTGAAATTACACAGGTCACACCGCAGTTATTATTTTACCGTATAGTGGTTGTTGGTATTGATGGAAAGCTGGCCGCGCAATAAGGGCTCCAAATATGTAACAAGCGCGAATTCGCGCAAAGGCGCGCGTCTTCTAACGCGTAAAAATGGAACTGTCTCGTGGAATGGCTTACTACCAATCTTACTACCCATTAATCAGCGGAAAATGGGATTGAACTCGGTACTAGTAGTCGAGTAGACGCTTGGTACATTTTACTGACGAACCGTTCTCCAGCGTATGACTCCAATTTTATTTGCTCATTATGTTGTTCCACATTATAATAATAAATTTTCGCTATAAAGACTTTGGGAAAGGTTGAGCAATTTCTTTTATTGCCGTTTCTTTGGAGGGTAAAATCATAACAAAATTACCAAAAAAATTTTAATCTATGTACAGAACGTGTTAGCAACTACATTAAACATTCTAGAATATTATGTTATTATGATTGAAAACATTTCAGTAATAAGTTACACTTAGGCAATGAAAATGACCTTAAAGAGAGTTGGAGGCGACGAGTGTTTTGACTAAAATAATTAAAAAATATTGTGATTAATAGTGACATTTAGGTTTGAGAAAGATTGCCTTATCTGGATCCACCGCCTTATGTAAGGCGATAGATCCAAGAAAATCCAAAAGTTGGAAACGCTAGAAAAATGCAGCGATAGCAATATGAGAAAGGACTTTTGCCATTTGCGAAACAAGATTGCCACGATACGAAGAATTAGCTGGAAATTTGAAGATTCCGTTGGATTTGGGAGATGGTGAGCTTGAAGACCTAACTATTTTGGGAACCCGATTCTATCGAAGTTGTTACGTCAATTTTAAAGGTAATATACTTAATGTACACCACCATTTAATATGTAGAATATTGTATAATACTTATATTTAAAAAGATTTGTATTTTCGCTTTACAATTGTTGTTGGAAAATAATTTTAAAACGTCTCCATCACCACGGCCCTATCAAGCATTATTGATCATTTTATAATACTTTTTATGTAGCGCCAGTCCGCGCAGCACTATTGCGCTACCTACCCTATTGGGATTGACTGTAGGCCATGCCTGGCCAACCGGTACTAATTTTCTGCATGTATATAACACTTTTACCGATCCCGTCATATACTGGGATTCTTACCTACCGATACCGGTACACGGTACCTCAGTACCTACCGTTGTACATTATTGCTGTATCTTGTGTTATTGCCACTTTTAGTACCATATATGTAGCTTCTCTGTTATTATATTATCATATACTGATACATACTGTATATCATTCTTAGCTTCCTTCCACATTGGCGTAGCTATTTTTAATTTTTGATACATATAAATGTTCTGGAACATATTGCCTTTACCCAACATGTATACAATATTTTTGTATTTTTTTAAAATGTTTCAGATTTTATTTATTTATTTTAAAATATGGCAGATTTATTTAAAATATGGCAGATGTGGCAGCTTTATTTGTTTACAACATAGGCCTATTTAAAAAAAAGTGATTAAAACGCAACATAAAAAGAGCAACATTCTCTATGTGAGGCCTAATCCTATATAGAATCATTTTACTGTATATTTTGGCAGCTACCACAAGCAGACAGATCCCACGATAGTTTGTTGGTATACCGAGGTCTCCTTTCTTAGGGAGATGCTTTAGTTGACCTTTAGTCCAAATTCTTCATTTTATCCGAGTTCGCTCGACCTAGTACTGTAGTAGTAGTAGTAGTCCAAATTGGTGGTGGCTTTTCCCCTTTTAACATCCGGTTGCAAACATCCAAAAATGGTCTGTTTAGCACTCATGTTTTCCATACCTCTTCAGGGATTTCACCTAATCCACTCGCTTTATAATTGGACATGCTTTTAATACTTCTTTGGAGTTCGGCAGGTGCCAAGTTGTTTAGCTTTCTCAACCTTGTTGATGTTTTCGGCTGTTGGTTGTTCAGTTTTTACTTTGGAGTATCTTAACATCTTCTCTCTTGCGATTTTGACTTTCTACCTTGTAAGCTTCCATTACTGCATTATCAGTTCTAAATTTCTCCCAGTCATAGTTGATTCGCTTGCCTGTCCTGAGTTTTCTGGCACTCAAACTGAGTCTGATCTCTGCAGTCTGGTCCGAACCAATTAGGTTGAACGAGCTGTACTGTATGCCTCGCAGTTAAATGTCCATCCTTACTCTTTTCGAATTGGTGTTTGTAGGTATCAACGACTTTATAAGCCCTTTCAAATCTTCTAGTCCTTGACTGCTTGTTCTGTCTCTGATGCATTATTGGTTGGATTGTAGCAACACATTGCTGTTGTCTTGTGATTCCCACCAAAAATGTTGTAATTATATTAGTTTATGATCCTGGAATTTTTCTATTCGATAGGGTTTAGTGTCAGAAGTGCAAATGGACTTAGGAGAATTCATACTCCACCAATTGAAACTTTGACCGAATTGCTTTCTGCTGAACTTACAGACTGGAAGTGGATGGACGTTATAAACGTCCATTTCAAATGTCATTCATTATACTTGATGGCAATGTCTCATGACTAATCTGATATTCTTGAATACAGATGATGTCGATGTAATATTCCATTGCCAGGGCTGCAATAATGTTTGCTAAGCAGTTTTAGAGTGCGTGCGTTCATTGTAGCAATATTTAGTGTCTTTCTAAGTTTCAACAGGTTGGTTCTCATTCTGCTCGACCTTATTTCATTCACTGGGGTCGATAAAATGAGTACCTGTTGAATTACTGGGAACAAACCTTCGGATACGAGTAGCACCAGTCATTCCTTCGGGTAGCAGCTACTGAAGAGGGAGACATAAGCATGTTACAGTGGCACGTTATTCTAACCAAAATAATAAACGAAAGTCAATAGAACAGGATACAGTTTTATTTTTGGGAGTAACCAGCTGTTATTTGCGTCGATTTTTCACTGGATAGAGATGAATTTTGATTGCGACTAAAGGCCCTCCCTATCTTCGAAGAGATGTCTTCAGTCCGACTGTTTGATTGGCTTTTTTTACTATTGTATAATGCAGATATTGGTATATTATTCGAATTCCTAGAACTTTTAATTCCTGCAAAGCTAACCTAGCATTGCGAATTATCTTGCACAAAATATAATGAAAGTATTATTTATTTCATATGTGAAATTTAGAATTAAAGGAAACTGCAGCAGTCAAGAATGAATATAAGAAGAGCGGGCTCGCAAGTATTATTCTGGAGAGCGGCTGTAGATAATATGCAGCCGGCAGCAGCCACTATAAACCTACAAATAGCCTACAAACTTTGGTTGGATGTGGGAGCAATTTGTAAATTGGGCTTTCAATTTTTATTGCAAGGGTGCGAACAAGGACTGTGATAACGTGTAAATAAATATATTATCAAACATTACTACAAGTAATTACTGCAAATGCAGAAGTTGTTTCATCGACATTCCTTCACCTTTCATTTCACGGTCCACTGGTAATACCGGACATCACCTTACAGAAATAACATCTCAGTTTGGGTAACCACTGCTACTTCGATAAGGATAAACCTGTGCCATTCTGTCCATAAATGCGTCGGCCACAAAGTCCACAATCGAATTAACATACTTCCGCCAGTTCTTGATGATACATGTCTAGAGAGAGTTAGGGTGCTGACAGCATGTATTCCAGACAGACAGGCATGTCGGTGCATTACTTGGCCACAGTGATGAGCTCCAAATTGCACATCGAGCCTTGTATGTATTACAAGTTCACTACCAGTAACAGTGTTTGCCATAACATTGCAATGTTACAAAATTTGTAACTCATAACTGCAAACATAATCCTTATTCCTTACATTTTTATTATCTCGAGCTTGGTTTCTCCTTATTTATGATTGACCATTGTCTAAATAGATAAATATACCCCTGCGTGTTAATTCATTATTGTTGCTATGTAAAACATCTGTCGTTAAGATAAATAGTGTTCTAGAAAAAATTGCTCAATGCGGACTGTGTGAAATATAACATAATTTCAAATGGTTTATACAAGTTAACACTTTCAGCAAAAAAAACTGCAGTCATACCCAATTTGAACGGTGGTCGCCACTGTCTACTTGACTATAGAGATTCCAAGGCTATTTTAATAAATGCATCATATTCTGGAACATTTTGTTTATCCCATATATAGCTGGGTAACATTGCAATACCTACAGTATTAATCATAAACTATTTAATCAACTAAACGTAGCTATTCATAAATAAACAAAATCTTCCAGAATTATTATGATGTATTTATTAAATTGAATAAAATAGCTTCGCGCCTGCAAAACCAGGCAACATTCGAATGCCCATATCTCCGCTATTACCCAACCAAATTCAAATATTTTTACATTGAATCCTTGAACGGCCAACTTTCTAATTTGTAGTACCAACAAATTAGCATAAGGGTGAGAGTAACGGGTGTTACATGTGCAATCTCGACGGAGACACCTTTTTCAAACGCTTGTTTAGCTAAAGAATGAAAGCGAAAATAAAAATTCTAGCTCACCCAGCAAGGAGGAGGGAGATGAAACTATCTCTGTTTAAAATTGCATGCAATCGCATTAAGATTTGTAAAAAAAAATTGAGGGGGGGGGGGCAGGTACCTGAATAACGACACTATATTCCAGGACATGGTGTATGTACATCATGGAATAGGGAAGGAGTCTTACTTTAATGTTAAACCTAGCCCGTATTCTGGCCCGAGGGAAGGATTGGGCAGATCGGAAACTTAAAAGAAAAAACATATATACGGCTACTACGCCCCACCATAAACACACAGTATCCTCAACCCTATGATAAAGGGTGGTAATATTATATATTTATTATATATTATATTTGGCTTTTTCTCTATTCTGCACTTCTGTATTTACAATAGACCTATTTATATATAGTCAGGCAGTTTGGGTTTGAATAAAAGCCTGTGGCCGAAATATAACCTTATACCACAATAAATTTTTCACGTCACTGCACGGTCAGCTTTACCCTTTGTATACAATAAAACCTGGTTTGTGGTCTTTCTCCCATTTTGCAGGAAGACAGACGTCTGTGGTACCTGCAACACTGTTCTTTATGCCCCTGGTTATATACCATCAATGGTGAGAAAAAGAGCCCAGTTTGGGTTCCCATTAAGGAGCATATACTCTACTGCTGCCCACAAAAATCTGATTCCAGTTTGATTCCAGGTGATTTCCATTCAGACCTTTCCTTAACTTTTATTCGTAGGTTTTCCGCATAATCTCAGCATCCAGAATACTGTAAGGTAACAGAAATAATACATAATTAATATATGACTAACTAGGCTACGGCTACCGGAACCGAACGTACAGTATAAAACTGAAAGTCGATCAGCTGCTGGGTGGAATCCTACCTCCTCTCGACTGCGCCATCTCCCAGAATAATATAGTGTCTTATTCAGGTACCTGGAAGCTCCCCCCCCCCTCCATAATTGTCCTACAAATCCTAATGAGGGTTGCATGAAATGTGAAACGAGATAGTTTCACCTCCATCCTTCGTACTGATGGGTCAGTCAAAATTTTTATTTTATCTTTTTTTGAAAAATGTGTCCCCGACGATGTTTCACCTACAGTACCGTGATAGAGTTATACTGTACCACGGAGTAGGAAAGCCCTGGCTTTCCAGAACTACTGTATATTATATTCCCCAGAGATAACTGGTAGGCCTAATACTCATTTAACAATCATTTAAGGATCAAAGCAAAATATGCGCCCTGGCTAGTCCCTTTAATGTCGAAACAAAAACTACCATTGTCCTCATAACGGATGGATCCCACCAACCTACAAACAAAACAACTATCATTGTCATCCTCATAACGGATGGATCCCACCAACCTCCAAACAAAAACTATCATTGTCCTCCTCATAACGGATGGATCCCACCAACCTCCAAACAAAAAATACCCTTGTCCTCATAACGGATGGATCCCACCAACCTCCAAACAAAAAATACCCTTGTCCTCATAACGGATGGATCCCACCAACCTCCAAACAAAACAACTATCATTGTCATCCTCATAACGGATGGATCCCACTAACCTCCAAACAAAAAATACCCTTGTCCTCATAACGGATGGATCCCACCAACCTCCAAACAAAAACTATCATTGTCCTCCTCATAACGGATGGATCCCACCAACCTCCAAACAAAAACTATCATTGTCCTCCTCATAACGGATGGATCCCACCAACCTCCAAACAAAAACTATCATTGTCCTCCTCATAACGGATGGATCCCACCAACCTCCAAACAAAAAATACCCTTGTTCTCATAACGGATGGATCCCACCAACCTCCAAACAAAAACTATCATTGTCCTCCTCATAACGGATGGATCCCACCAACCTCCAAACAAAAAATACCCTTGTCCTCATAACGGATGGATCCCACCAACCTCCAAACTAAAAATACCCTTGTCCTCATAACGGATGGATCCCACCAACCTCCAAACTAAAAATACCCTTGTCCTCATAACGGATGGATCCCACCAACCTACAAACAAAAACTATCCTTGTCATCCTCATAACGGATGGATCCCACCAACCTCCAAACATAAACTATCATTGTCCTCCTCATAACGGATGGATCCCACCAACCTCCAAACAAAAACTATCATTGTCCTCCTCATAACGGATGGATCCCACCAACCTCCAAACTAAAAATACCCTTGTCCTCATAACGGATGGATCCCACCAACCTACAAACAAAAACTATCCTTGTCATCCTCATAACGGATGGATCCCACCAACCTCCAAACATAAACTATCATTGCCCTCCTCATAACGGATGGATCCCACCAACCTACAAACAAAAAAAACTATCATTGTCCTCATAACGGATGGATCCCACCAACCTCCAAACAAAAACTATCATTGTCCTCCTCATAACGGATGGATCCCACCAACCTCCAAACAAAAAATACCCTTGTCCTCATAACGGATGGATCCCACCAACCTCCAAACTAAAAATACCCTTGTCCTCATAACGGATGGATCCCACCAACCTCCAAACTAAAAATACCCTTGTCCTCATAACGGATGGATCCCACCAACCTCCAAACATAAACTATCATTGTCCTCCTCATAACGGATGGATCCCACCAACCTCCAAACAAAAACTATCATTGTCCTCCTCATAACGGATGGATCCCACCAACCTCCAAACTAAAAATACCCTTGTCCTCATAACGGATGGATCCCACCAACCTACAAACAAAAACTATCCTTGTCATCCTCATAACGGATGGATCCCACCAACCTCCAAACATAAACTATCATTGCCCTCCTCATAACGGATGGATCCCACCAACCTACAAACAAAAAAAACTATCATTGTCCTCATAACGGATGGATCCCACCAACCTCCAAACAAAAACTATCATTGTCCTCCTCATAACGGATGGATCCCACCAACCTCCAAACAAAAACTATCATTGTCCTCCTCATAACGGATGGATCCCACCAACCTCCAAACTAAAAATACCCTTGTCCTCATAACGGATGGATCCCACCAACCTACAAACAAAAACTATCCTTGTCATCCTCATAACGGATGGATCCCACCAACCTCCAAACATAAACTATCATTGTCCTCCTCATAACGGATGGATCCCACCAACCTACAAACAAAAAAAACTATCATTGTCCTCATAACGGATGGATCCCACCAACCTACAAACAAAAACTATCATTGTCCTCCTCATAACGGATGGATCCCACCAACCTCCAAACATAAACTATCATTGTCCTCCTCATAACGGATGGATCCCACCAACCTACAAACAAAAAAAACTATCATTGTCCTCATAACGGATGGATCCCACCAACCTACAAACAAAAACTATCATTGTCCTCCTCATAACGGATGGATCCCACCAACCTACAAACAAAAACTATCATTGTCCTCCTCATAACGGATGGATCCCACCAACCTACAAACAAAAAAAAATACCCTTGTCCTCATAACGGATGGATCCCACCAACCTCCAAACAAAAAAAACTATCATTGTCCTCCTCATAACGGATGGATCCCACCAACCTCCAAACAAAAAATACCCTTGTTCTCATAACGGATGGATCCCACCAACCTCCAAACAAAAACTATCATTGTCCTCCTCATAACGGATGGATCCCACCAACCTCCAAACAAAAAATACCCTTGTCCCCATAACGGATGGATCCCACCAACCTACAAACAAAAACTATCCTTGTCATCCTCATAACGGATGGATCCCACCAACCTCCAAACAAAAACTATCATTGTCCACCTCATAACGGATGGATCCCGCCAACCTACAAACAAAAAATACCCTTGTCCTCATAACGGATGGATCCCACCAACCTACAAACATAAACTATCCTTGTCATCCTCATAACGGATGGATCCCACCAACCTCCAAACAAAAAATACCCTTGTCCTCATAACGGATGGATCCCACCAACCTACAAACAAAAACTACCCTTGTCCTCATAACGGATGGATCCCACCAACCTCCAAACAAAAAGTATCATTGTCCTCCTCATAACGGATGGATCCCACCAACCTCCAAACAAAAACTATCATTGTCCTCCTCATAACGGATGGATCCCACCAACCTCCAGAGAGATGTGAATTCATGGCAATTGATTTAACCGCCACACAAGTGGGGCTTAAAATACCATAATATTAAAAAAATATATTTTACAGTATTATAGCGCGAATCTAAACAAATACAGTAGGGTGAGTGAGGGAGATTTGAACCCCAAAAGTTATAATCGGTCTAAGAACAGATAAATAAATTTTTCAATGCCGTTTTAACTTTTTCACTTTACGTTTATGATTGCTATCATTATGTGAGAGTTTGAGAATTTCAACTCTTAAACTTTTTTAATTAAACCAATTATTCGTATTTTCGAAAATGCGTCTCCCTCAATGGGGGGAGACTTGACACCTAGGGTGGTAGACTTGGACCCCACCTCGCATACTTGTAAATTCGTTCAAAAATGCAGAAGAAGTGTAATAATGACATGTTCAACATACGGTGGTGATTTCCGGCCATTTACTACTTTATCGAGTATTTTTTTCCTTTTTTTTTCGAAAGTACTGTAAGTATTTTTTTCATTTTTTTCAAAAGTAAGTATTTTTTTCATTTTTTTGAAAGTACTTTTTTCATTTTTTTCAAAAGTAAGTATTTATTTCATTTTTTTGAAAGTATTTTTTTTCATTTTTTTCAAGAGTAAGTAATTTTTCTTTTTTTTCGAAAGTATCTGTTTCATTCTTTATGTAGAGATTTCAGGTTTTCCGTTTCATTTCCTATTCATATGCACTAGTGTAATGTGGTAATGTAGGCCTACAGTACTGCGTGGGACTAGGCCCTTTTCACGGTGCCAGTGCTGTGTTTCGGTCTGGTAGTCTGATAGTACAGTAGTAGGCATAATTGTTATGTTTACGCCCCTGTCTGCTTGTCTGCCTGTGATAACGAATAGGTCGTCCCTGAAAAAACTCCAGTGCTCCGATGGACTCTCGAGTTGCGGACTCAGGTGCTCCGATGATGGGCTCTCGATCTGCGCACTCAGGTGCTCCGATGGATTCACGAGTTGCGGACTCTGGTTCTCCGATGGACTCTGGAGTTGCAGACTCA